>OX336396.1:114882879-114895379 GCA_946902985.2 Meconema thalassinum
CGGACTAATACTGCATTAACGATGATACTATGCGAAACAGCACCGTGCCCTCCGGCACATATGGTAGACTGAATAATACTGATACAGCCGGACGCCCCCTCTCGGGCTCTCGGAATAACTGCATGATTAGCCTGGCCCTGCCAGGACTTTTATACTCTTTGGCTACAAAAAGATAAAATCCACGCCTTTTCCAGAACCAACTTCTGAAATAATGGTCGCACATTATTTAAAATTATATCTCTGGAAAGCTCGTTTTCTAAACGTAAACTGACTTCTTTGCACATGAAAATCGATCGTGCAGTTCTGAGATATTAAATAAAATTTAGTCTTCAGCTGTGTGGGTGTTACAGTTGATTTTTAATTCCCCACTCCTCGGGTCTCGGGAAACCCCCAATGACGTATGGCCGCGTTTGCACTTCTCTCCTGGGCAATTATTAAAACCTTTTTCTCCACACAAAAATCTCTATTCCGAAATGATTCACAATGCTGTATTTCTTTAGTTAATTTTATTCTTGCAAATGGGTTAAATTTAATTATTATTCTTCTGGCACAGCTGCGCGGTTGCCGTTTTACTGCAAGGTAAGGGCGATTTCCGAAACACGCTCTTTGTCATTTGCTTGGAAAATGCCACTCGTTCTATTTATATTCGTGACTGGCCCCTTATCGATGCGTCAGGCATGATCTCATTTCCTAGCCACCTGGCTCCAGTTTATTTCACAACGTTATGCTAGCCTTCTTGTATAAAATCTTTCTATGTTCCTCTGAAGACTGTGTATTTTCTTCCTTCCTTTTACAAAAATACATGGATTCGACCACTTGAACCAATGGCACATGGGTTCAATACAGTATATTGATATGATCAGCAAAGTGGGAATTTCATCGAGTTGTGAACGTCTGCAGGGTTCGTTGTTACATTATGTTAACACATTTTAAAATTACGTTTATGGTTTTGCCATCTTCTGCTGAGACATAACGATTTTGTTGTCTGGATGCTCGCAAGCACGCCACATACAGTTGGCCATGGGAAAAAATTGTTTTGTCTAAATGTACACGTGCTACTGTTAAGTGTGTGTCATTGCGCTTTGTTAAAGAAATTGCGAATATTGTTTGAAGAGGGAACTGCACTCTTGCACACTGGAATGGAGGGGCCGATAACCTAGATGTTAGGCCCCTTAAAACAACAATTATCATCATCATCAACACTGGAATGGCAAATCTATCGGAATATGGGGAATTAAATGTATTCGTACTTAAGCTATTCTGGATGTAATTTGGCCATACTAATTGATGATTTGAACGTAAACATATCCCTATTAATAGACCTATAGTTAAATATCGCTCACCTTGGCCGCTGATGTACATTATGCAGTCTCTTCCAGTGTTACATCCCAGGAATTGAAATTCTCCAACGACCCTTTTGCCCCACATGCCTCTCTAAGTAATTAAAATTCCTGATTGTTGTTGTTTGAGTCTTCAGTTTTTTAACTGGTTTGATGCAGCCTTCCATGTATCCCTCTCCTGAGCTAATCGTTTCATTTCTACATAGCTACCACACCCTACATCCGAGGCAATCTGTTTAACCCTGGTTTACCCCTACAGCTCTAGTCTGCGACCCTCCCATCAATAACTACTGTCGACCAAACTATTATGTGTACTCGAGTTTGAAGTTTGTTTGTGAAGTAACCGATAGACCTATATAAAATCCAATCACATCATCATTTTCGTCGTTCTATTTTACGTTAGATTATGTAGGTTTGGAATTTTTAATTTATATTTTAATATTTTTTATCACAGTTGAAACACAAGAAGTGCCTGTTTTTAAGCGTTTTTCAACCATGCGTCACATTTAAGAATTATTATCTCACAAACCCGTCATCAGATCGAATCCAAATTTTAACACAACATACACTGGAATGTTGTATAACAGGTTTATTAATTTTAAAATTGTTTGTGTCCAAGAAACAAAGTTGTTATTATTTTTGTAAGGTAACTTTTCCTCGGCTCGGATGGTTTGAAAATGTAGTTCTTGGTCGCGTTGTAATCCTTATACATCAAAACGGTATGCTGTATGATTGTGAAATACGTAAATTAATTCACTTATTGCATATCGGTTTGTATTTGTACGGAGAATTAAGACATGGTTCACCAGTAAGCCGCTCCGGTGAAAGCAAAACATCATTGCCAAGATGGGCTACATCACGCGTCATGGCACGTCTTGCTCGGAAGTGATGGGCTCCATATCAGCAACGCTGTATAGCATTTCCCGGAGCGGCTAGCTGTTGAACCTTGTCTTAATTCTCCGTACAAATACAAACCGATATAAAATAAGTGAATTAATTTACCTATTTCACAGTCATACAGCATAACTTTTTGATGTATAAGGATTACAACGCAACCAAGAACTACATTTTCCAACGACCCCGAGCCGAGAAAGAGTTACCTTACAAAAATAATAACAACATTCGTTCTTGAACACACAAAATTTTGAAATTAATAAACCAGTTATACAACATTCCAATGTATATTGTGTTAAAATTCGGATTCGATCTGATTACGGGTTTGTGAGATAATAATTCTTAAATGTGACGCATGGTTGAAACACGCGTAAAAAGGGGCACTTTTTGGGTTTCAACTGCGATAAAAAAATATTAAAATATAAATTAAAAATTCCAAACCTACATGAACAAACGTAAAATCGAACGTCGAAAATGATGATGTCATTGGATTTTATGAAGGTATATTGGCTACTTCACAAACAACCTTCAAACTCGAGTGCACATAATATTTTGGTCGACAGTAAGCTTGCTATTCCTGGGTGTCATAATATGTGTCCTACCCTCCTATCTCTTCTCTTCATTAGCAGTCGCCAGAAACATCTCTCCTCTCCCACTCGTCTTAATACCTCTTCATTTGTTACCCTAACTACCCATCTGATCATCATTCTCCCTTATCACCACATTTCAAAAGCTTCAATTCTCCTCTTTTCTGCTGCACCATTAGTCCATTAGTACAACTCAGCAACTTTTCTAGGTTTAAGCCGTGCCTTGTGTGGGGATTCAATGGCCGTGAAAGACAAAACAACAACTTTATTGAAATAAGTTTGCCCAATTCCTCAGTAAGAGTAATTAAGAAACAATAATAATTAACGTGACAGCCGGTAGAATACGACACATTCGACTGTGAATCAACGTTGCAGATCATGGTTAAAAACGAAAAAGAGCAGATCAAAATTGGCAGACAAAAATATTCAGTTCAGAAAAAACAAATATATAAAGAAAATGAAAGCATAGCGTGCAAAATAGAAAGTATCTTAACATTGTAAATTAGAGTAAAGATCTGAAAGCTCGCTTACAACAACCAGCCGAAAGAGTATAAAATTAGACTCAAAATCACGATCGTATCCGTGCCCCAAAAGCAACCTCTATATATAAAATATATCTCATTTTACGCGTATCAATGCGAGGAGCAACGTTCGTGGTTAGAGGTGGGAACCGAACCCAGCGTTTTAAGGCCCTAAAACGAACGGTTTTCGAGATATTGCCAGAAAACTATCCCCGGTCTGCGAAATTTCAGCGGTTGCCATAGTAACGTTGATCTGTTTCTCAGAGGGAACACAGTTATTTGGAAATATCTCCGAGACCGTTCATTTTAGGAACTTAAAAAGTGTGTTTCGGGGTCCCTACAGGACCTCCGAGTATTGTTTCTCGTATGTGGCGGCTTAAAATGAGCTAAATCCGAACATTTTACCGACTGTCCTTGCTCAGTGCCAAAGAGCCGAAAAAAGTCACTTACAAATTGAATTTTCAAAAACCGTTTCTTATTGGGCCTCTACATACTCGGATCAACCAACATGCAAAATTTCAGCTTTCTAGGTCTAGTGGTTTGAGCCCTGCGTCGATGAGTCAATTTTGGATTGTCAATGCCAAAGGGCCGAAAAAAGTCACTTACAAATTGAATTTTCAAAAACCGTTTCTTAGTGAGCCTCTA
This sequence comes from Meconema thalassinum, assembly GCA_946902985.2. Lineage (NCBI taxonomy): Eukaryota > Metazoa > Arthropoda > Insecta > Orthoptera > Tettigoniidae > Meconema > Meconema thalassinum. Next base: position 114,886,867 of record OX336396.1, read on the forward strand.
CATACTTGGATCAACCAACATGCGAAATTTTAGTGATTTGAGCCCTGCGGTGATGAGTCAGTTTTGGATTATATATAAGAGATTATCATGTCCTTTCCAATCTCAGCACCAATTACAACAAACACATTATTACAGACGACATAAGAGAACAGGCTACAGATACGTACATAAATAAAATTGTGATTATGAAGTCATTATTTGACAGTATTTTGAGTAGTGTGTTTTATAATTGCTCCATTGGAGGTTCAGTAGGCCACATCCCTTGCATTGAACTCATGACCTCTGACCTGTAAGAGAACTCTACCCCGGCAGAGGTAACAGAGCTCGCCTGGGGATGCTTTATGCTCACATCTTCCTGTCAGCAGGAGCATGATGGATTCTTGAAATCTCTCCTTGTAGGTAGACAATAAAGCCACCAGTATTTGCGATATTACTGTACCAACTTCATAGTAAGTCAGGTCGCACGCATGCCAGGAGCGTTTTGCAATGGTCAGGAATGTGCCCGGGATAAATTATTGAAATGTGGAGCACATGTGAATAATTTCTGAAGAAGAACTGAAAGGGCTAGGACTAAACAAGTAGTTCCGTGAAGAACTATACAGCCTATTTTCATATATCCTACTTATATTAATTGCCACTATCAACATACACAATTTCAGTTTGATTGCTGTAATAGATTCGTAGATATTGAGAACCGACTAAATATTTCGGATGGTCGCCATGTTGGATTTTAGATATGTAGGTCCTAGAGTTATATACTGTTACATGCAGATTATTGACGTCTAGTATTCAAACTTCAATCCCATAATTAGGACACAAGAAGTAACAAGGAGATTTTAAAATTTTTCACAGCTGCCATCTTGAGGTTATGGAAACAATTGAAATAAATTAGATGCCAGTGGATTAACATTCGGATAAAGATTTACTGTCCCAAGTTTCACTGCACGCGGATGGTTAAATTGCGAGAAACGTCCATGTGAATATTTATAATTCGCGTCACCGCCATGTTGGATTTGTGATCACCAGGTTATTTAAAGTCCTATAGGTGAACTTAAGTTCATAGCCCCTATGAACATTAAAAAAAGCAGTTTGATTGCTAAAATAGATTCGTAGATATTCAGTATCGTCTAAATATTTCGGATGGTCGCCATGTTGGATTGTTAAATGTATAGGCCATAGAGTCATGTACCATTAAAGGAAAATTATTGCGTAGGTTCATTATTCAAACTTTCACTTCGATCGCATGACTACATCACAAGAAATAAAAACTTAATTTTAAAAATCGCACTGCCGCCATCTTGAGGTTATGTAAACAATTGAACTAAATTAGATACCAGTGGATTACAATGTGTATAAATATTTCCTGTACCAGGTCTCAGTGCGCTTGGAACATTAAATCGCGAGAAAGGTCTATTTAAAATGTACAAATTCGCTTGGCCGCCATGTTCGTTTTGTAGTTAACCGGTTTTTGAAAATCTTATAGATGGACTTCCAGTAGTGCCCTTTATCTCCGTACACAATTTTAGGGAGATACCGCTAATAGTTTCAGAGATATAGAATGCCAGTGAAATATTTCGCACATCCGCCATCTTGTGATTATGTAAACAATTGAACGAAGTTAGATGTCGGTGCATTACAATGTATATAAACATATACTGTACCAAGTTTCATTGCGTTTGGTTGGTCAAATCGCGAGAAACGTCTATTTAAAAGTCGCAAATTAGCTTGGCCGCCATGTTGGTTTTGTAGTTACCAGGTTTTCAAAAGTCACATAAGTGAACTTATAGTAGTTCCCTCTATCACCATAGAAAATGTCAGGGTAATATCGGTAATAGTTTCGGAGTCATTGAATGCTGGTGAAATATTTCGCACAGCCGCCATGTTGGATTGGTGAGTCGTAACAAAATTTGAAGGGCACGGTCGAGGTCGCCGGGAATAGTGCTATGAACTTTCCGAGTTTCATTGAAATCGCTCCTGCCGTTTAGATTTTATTAGGGGGGGACACACACACGAATCACACACACACACACACACGCACACACACACGGACAAAAGGTGATCTCATAAGCCTATTTTTTCAAAATTGAAAATAGGCTAAAAATGGACCGGACATTTACAGAAATGGTGGGTCATTGTTAGGCTTTTGTGATTACGTCCCAGCGATGCGAGCGGCCTTCCTATTGAGGATTATCACCTCTCCTCCTTCCCTCCCCCCCCCCCCCCCCCCCCTTCCCCACAACCTGAAAAATGCCGCGATTATTTATTTATTTATTTATTTATTTATTTATTTATTTATTTATTTAGGGTATGGCAACACATTGTAAAACACAACAATATTCAGAATACATATCAGCAAAAATACTTGGACATTATTACAATAAAAGCAAAACAGAGAATATTAGTATAACCTACAGTCACAATTGGCACTTATAATGTAAAATTTAATTTGTCTATCCACTTAACAGCATCTGGAGTCAACACAAGAAAATCCTTTAAATCCCCTGAGTATGACGTAATACTACACTGCTGCACAATGTGTTGTATGGTCTGGGGTGTCGCTCCACAAACACATGCAGGATCGGGAATTTTGTTCCACTTGTTGAGTAAGTCCTTACATACTCCATGGTTTGGGCGAATCCTGTTGGCAGTCTTCCACGTACGTCGAGGAAAATCGAATCCCTCTGGTTTGTTGTGAGTATGAAAACTGATTATTACTTCTGCTGGTGCATGCTGGATCCAATTTTGTTCCCATCTATCGCGTATATCAAATCCCTTGTTTAAAAATTCCACAGCAGATTTTATTGCTGGTTGACTTGATTTTAACCTGTCATCTATTGCATTTGGGATGAAGTCATGAATGGAAAGGTCAGGGTAGTCCAGAATTTTCTTATATTCACGTACCAAAGCATCCTGTCTTCTGAAGTTCAGGTGGTTGAATGTGACTTAAAGTTGGGAGCCAAAATGTAGGTTTAGTTTTTAGACATCCTGTGATCGTGCGCATAGTTGTATTGAGTTGGGTGTCGAGTTTGTTGGTATGATTGCTATTTAGCCATACAGGAGCGCAATATTCTGCTGTGCTATAGACTAGTCCCAGTGCAGAGCAGCGAAGTGTTATAGCTGTTGATCCCGCGATGGTAACTTATTTCAGGTCTCGGAGCACCTACCCCGATTCCTTACCCAAATAATTACACGTATACGCACTTGTAGTCGCCTCCGTAGCGTAGCGGTCAGCATGGTTAGCTGCCACCCCGGAGGTCCTGGGTTCGATTCCCGGGCTCTGCCACGAAATTTGAAAAGTGGTATGAGGACTGGAACGGGGTCTACTCAGCCTCGAGTGGTCCAAATGAGTAGAGGGGGTTCGATTCCCACCTCAGCCATCCTCGATGTGGTTTTCCGTGGTTTCCCACTTCGTCTTCGGGCAAATGCCGGGATGGTACCTTCTTCAAGGCCACGGCCGCCTCCTTCCCTCTTCCTTGCCTATCCATCCTGACCTTCCATTACCTTCCCTCCTGAGGCCCCTGTTCGCTTTGCAGGTGAGGCCGCCTGGGCGAGGTGCCAATCACACCTCACCAGTTGTATCCCGTCCGATTAGATGTTCCCAGCTCTAGGACACTGCCCGTAGAGGCGGTAGTGGTGAGTTCCCTCGCTGAGTCCGTGGGTTCCACCAACCTGGAGGGTAAACGACTAAGAAAAGAAAATACGCACTTGTACAGTTGCCACAATATCAGAGGTTATTGGACAAATCTTAATCCCTTGATACTCTACTAAAGGGCTGCCCATTGCTGTATAACATGTCGTTTGTCAGCCACGGTTAATTTTTCACCTTTTATATTCTCGGGGTACGCATTGCCACTAAGGATCCAAAGGTGCTGGGTTCGATTCCCGGCTCTGCCATTAAATTTAATTCTGGTGTGAGGGCTGGAACGGGGTACAATAAGCCTAGAAAAGCAAAGTAAAGCCAACTCCATGGAGACCCTGGGAGTAGTGGAAGGTAGAGGCTTTCACTTTTTGTGACATCGGCACTAAATGGGATGGAGTTGTCATCTCCACGCCCGGCCGCCTTTGCTCCCAGGAATTACCCTGGTACTCATTTCTGGTGTAGGCTGAGTCAACCCCAGGGCTATTTGCGTTTCCGAAAGTGGTAGTTTTGTTTCTAAAATCCACTACCTGGGTGGGGATCGAACTCACTCCCTTTCAGTTAGAAGCTCAGCGCCTCTACTGACTGCGCCACGCAGTCCCCTGGTACAATAAGCCTAGTGAGACGAAATTGAGGAGGGGTAGGTTCGATTCCACCTCAGCCATCCTGGAAGTGGATTTCCGTGGTTTCCTACTTCTTCTCCAGGCAAATGATGGGATGGTTCCTAACTTAGACCATGGCCGCCTCCTTACCCATCCTATCTCACTTTATGAAACACACAAGTACACGGGGCTACATGACCACGATGTCGCAAAGACCTTAAAATTAACAACAGCAATAGTAATAATTTAGCAATAAAAGGCACCCGTTTTATATTGTTCCCTCTTACGAGCATAGGAATTCATAATTTTGTTCTTTAATAATGCTGGAGTCGCCTCCGTAGCGTAGCGGTCAGCATGGTTAGCTGCTGCCCCGGAGGTCCTGGGTTCGATTCCCGGCTCTGCCACGAAATTTGAAAAGTGGTAGTCTATGACGACTGGAACGGGGTCTACTCAGCCTCGGGAGGTCCAACTGAGTAGAGGGGGTTCAATTCCCACCTCAGCCATCCTCGAAGTGGTTTTCCGTGGTTTCCCACTTCGTCTTCGGGCAAATGCCGGGATGGTACCTACTGTAAGGCCACGGCCGCCTCCTTCCCCCTTCCTTGCCTATCCATCCTAATCTTCCCCTCCTCCATTCCCTCATGAGGCCCTGCTCGCTTTGCTGGTGAAGCCGCCTGGGCGAGGTGCTGATCACACCTCCCCAGTTGTATCTCCTCCGACCAGATGTTCCCAGCTCTGGGACACTGCCTGGAAAGGCGGTAGTGGTGAGTTTCCTCGCTGAGTCCGTGGGAGCCACCAACCTGGACGGTAAAATTGACTAAAAATAAATAAATAAATAAATAAATAAATAAATAAATAAATAAATAATGCTGGATATCTCGTTGGAATATGAACGGTTCCTAACATACAGCCACGGCTGCCTCCTTTCCAATCCTCACCTATATTACACATGCACACACTACTACAGACCCCACAATATCACGAATTATCAGACAAATTCTTCACACACCGAATTACACGCATCTAAATGACCACGATGTCCAAGCTCCTCAAATGAAACAACAGCAACAACTTTCTCTGTTGAGGAATGCCGAGCACGCCGTTCTTGCGCCGCACAGGAGGCGGGTTCAATTCCCACCTCAGCCATGCTGGAAGTGGTTGTGCGTGGTTTCCCACTTCTACTCCAGGCAAATGCCGGGACAATTCCTAACTTAAGGCCACGGCCGCTTCCTGACCAATCCTCACCTAACTTACAAATACAGTACACATCAGACAACAATCAATGCACACACACCCAAGTTCACGTGGCTAAATGACCACAATGTCCAAGCCACTCAAACGAAACAACTTTCTCCGTTGAGGAACTGGCCGCGTGGTTCAGCGGTAACGTTCTCGCCTGCTGAGCCGAAGGTAGCAGGATCGAATCCTTTTGCAGTCAGTTGTCATTTGAGGGTGCACAAACGAGAGGGAGCCGTGTCGGGGCAAAATTCCGGCACCTCGCCGTCTGTAAAAGCCTCCGTAGTTAAAAGGTACGTAAAACCAATAGCATTATTAGGCTATTTACTTTGTTGAGGACCGACAGCGGTAGGTACGCTCGCTAAAGCGCAGCGGACTCGGTAGACGTGGGTTTGAGCCCCACCGTCGGTCGGCCGTCCTTGAAATGTGTTTCCGTTGTTTCCCACTTTCTACTCCAGGCAAATGCTGGGACGGTACCTTCTGACAGATCACGGCCACTTCCTTCCACAACCTTGCCCAGTTTCATTCATCTTCATTTATTACATCTCTAGCGGCTTAGGTCTCATGTCATAGATTTATGACATGTAAAAGATCCTTCCATAGACTAAACTTGTGAGAAGCTAAATTTCTAGGTTTGATTTCGTTGAAACGCTCGATCAAAGTTCCAACGTTCACCACTAGGTATCAGTGACATGTGGTAGCGAAAGTTGGAACTACTTGAAATTGAACGGAACTTGTAGCTCACCCTATGGGTGTCCGCTTAAAGCAACTACAGCCTTAGGCGATCCGAACATGTCCTCGGACACTCCCGGCACTAAAAACCATACGATAAATAAATAAATAAATGAATAAATAAATTACATCTCTCATTAACTCTTCTCATGAGCTTGGCGTCCGGAAGATCATCCGACCGTAAAAACCATCCACCACATTAGAATTTCATCGCATTTCATCTCCGACCCCGTGAATAATAAGGGATAGACGTACATTTTACTTTGTTGAGGAATGCCAAGCACGCTGTTCTACTGAACTCAGTACCCGGGGCAGACATCAGCAGAAGCACTGTCCTACACAGATGGGCCAGGGTAATATTGTAGGTGCCGTTTGCTCGGGCCAAGTTAGGTTAACGCTCGCGATGCTGTCAGCGCCTTGAGATTTGTTGTGTTGTGTTCTCCGGCGATTTATGATGTCGGAGCTGGAGGGGCCCCTGGCGGAGGTAAGTGGCACTAATAGCTCCACTCCTGTCACGATCCGCACGTCACTTTCTTTAAATTATAATTCTTTCTTCAAGAAAAATAAAGTAATGCGCCTTGCAACTATAGCTGCTTTCCTTAACCGTTTATCCCGGGAAGAGATCTTGTAATCATTTTCAGACCTCTGGCAACACCGCCTTTTAGTTTTATGCAAGTAACCACGAGGACTTCTGCTTCGTTGGCAAATTCCTCGATTTGACTCGAAGCCGAGTCCTCCACAGTCCAGTGGTGGTGATTTTAGGGGCTTGGGACATCTTCGCCATTCAGCCCCGTGTACTTGCGTGTGTCTGGTTACTCGTGTTTCTATGTTGACACGCACCAGGACATTAATAAAGGTACAATCCCGGCATTTGCCTGGATGAAGTGTGGAAAAACTCCCGGGAAAAGATAGTGGTTGTTGTTTAAGAGCAAAATATCCAGGTCGTTTGCCCATAAACATTTGTGTTATGTGGAAATGAATATGAAATGAAATAACAATTGTGTTATTATTATTATTATTATTATGATTTCTACATTCATTTCACCACATAAGTGGGACATATCAACATATCGTCGGCTTGTTTGCAAGACGGTATGGCTAATTCTCTTAAGGTGGCACATTGAGAAACGAGCGAACAATGGAACAGGTCTCCAAGATGACGGCCTTCTGCATGGTGATATGTAGACCAGGATGTATTCCCAATATTTGTAGATTGCGAGCCAATAATTTGGGGATGATGCCGGTAGAAGAAATTACTATGGGCAGAACCACTACACTTTCCTGTCTCCACATTTGCCGTATTTCCTCAGCCAAAGGCAGATATTTGGTGATCTTATCACAGCAGGTTTGTTGCAGATTATGGGAATTGGGCACTGCAATATCAATTAGGAAGGTTCTCTTCTGCACCTTGTCCACAAGAACGATATCTGGCCGGTTTGCTGGTATGGTTTTATCAGTAATAACTGATCGGTCCCATAACAACTTGTGACTGGGATTTTCCAAAATGGCGTCAGGAACATACTGATAGTAAGGCAAAGTATTATCAGATAATAAATGCTTTTGAGCTAGGCGTAGGTGCATTATTTTGGCCACTTGGTTGTGCCTTTTCATGTAATCAGTACAGGAGATTGCTTGGCAGCCTCCTGTGATATGTTGAATTGTTTCCGGTTCTAGTTGGCATCTTCTGCATTTATCATCCTGAATATTTGCCTTAACTATATATTTAAGATAGTTTTTGGTATTATTATTATTATTTTTATTAGTATTATTATTATTATTATTATTATTGTTTCATTTGAGGGGCTTGAACAACGTGATCATTTAGCCCCGAGTACTTGAGTGTATGGAATTTGTCTTATAACCTGCGTTATTGTGGTGTATGTAGTAATGTGTGCTTTTATAAGTCAGGTGGGGATTGGGAAGAAGGCGGTCGTGGCCTTAAGTTAGGACCCATGCCGGCATTTTCTGGAGTAGAAGTGGGAAACAACTGAAAACCAATTCCAGGATGGCTGAGGTGGGAAACGAATCCACCTCTTCCCAGTATTGCCTCTTGAGACTGAGTGTACCCCTCTCCAGAACTGAAACCAGAATTTCATTTCTTGGCAAAGCCGGGAATAGAAACTGGACCTCTGGGGCTAGCCGCTACACCAAGAAGTGGACTATTGTGATTTCATTAGGGCCTTCTGACATTGTGGTCATGTTGCCTCGTGTACTAGGGAATCTGTATGATAACCTGTGTTACCGCGGTGTCTGTATTAATATCGGTATTTGTAAATGAGACTAGCATAGGAAAGGAAGTGGCCATGGCA